>JARJDW010012269.1:0-11170 GCA_030264715.1 Adinopsis sp. GC000173
AATTTGATCTACTAACGAAACGATGGACAGTTTGACTGGACTGCTCTTGAAAGCTTAAAACGTAAATAAAACTTAAATAAAACTTAATATTTTTTTAAGCCATAAAGATTTATTATAACTAGCGTAATATATCCGCTTACAGCAGTCTTGCGTGCTTCAAAAATTGAATTTTCGACACATTAATTAACATTTTAACACGCGTGTTCGTTAATGACTTATTTTTAGCAACGAACTACCATATATAAAGTTGGCTTTACAGCACCTCTGAAAAGTTGTGTTAAAATATGGTGTTCGAAGGGAATTATTATAATTACAAAATAATCTTTTCAGTTAAAATTTTATGATAAATGTTTTATGAATCATTGTTCAAATATTTATAAAACCGGGGAAATGTTTTGATATGCAAACAAAAATATTTTATATTTCATTAAATTTTAATTGAATTTAATTGAAATTTAATACGAAATTGGCAAACATTTTTAAGGTTTAATATTTTCTTTTCCGATGGTTTTGTACATTATATTATTAATGAATGCATTAATTTAGTTGAAACATTATGAATATAATAGTAGAATCAAACAATCAATATTTAATATATAGAATGCGTAAATATTTGATATTTAATTCTATTTTAATTCGAATACATATTAAAAACTATTGTGTACTAAAATTGCTATGGTAATTCAAATTGCTTCATATGTAGATACACTAAAATTGAATAAAAAACATTAGTGAATTAAAAAAAAGTAAAACCTGTCATTTATCAAATAGATGATCCAGTGACTGACTGTCTTTCAAATTTCTGGTTTTTTAAAAGGATTTTCGCAACTCCTAAACACTAACTAGATGTCGTGCGGGTAGTGTGTCCTTGTGCAGTTTTGATTGGGCCGACGACTCCTACGCGATGAATCCGGTGGATTTACGCTTGTTACAGTGCTGTGAATTTCTTCTTCTTCTTTACTTCCATACTATATTCTATGTTGAATTGGTTACTACTCTCAATGTTAGCAACAGTATTTCGAATCGGCTTCCTGTACTTACTTCGATCACATTGGCATAGAGTAATGCTTACTCTATGACATTGGTTAACTTCAACAAGGTTGTCATCAAGAATTTCTAGCTAACATTTTCACAGCTCCTAAAAACTAAATAGATGTATAATTCACGATTATGTTATGCGCCCTCTGTAATTTACAAGAATACCTAAGTACTCTTTGACGGCTACCACTGAGCATGCGCACTTGCTTTCAGCGTAGATAAACAATAGAGTGAGGTTATAATATAAACGTGGAATTTAATTATTCTTCTAGGTGTGTTATTTTATATATTCCTGTATTATTATTAATGTATTTTGTATATTCTTATAGAATAATAAATCGGTTTCTATAACACACGAACGATATACAGATGTTATACGAGTAGTGTGTTCATGTGCAGACACGACTGGTGCGATGAATCCGGTGGATTTAAGCTTGTTATACTGCTGTGAATTTCTTCGCTACTGTAGTCTTTATGGATTTGGTAACGAAGTCGAGCTACTACTACTGCCGTCAGTGTGAAAAGAAGTATTTCGAATTGGTTTCTTGTGCATACTTCTATGACGTTGGATAACTTTATCAAGGTTGTCGATTTATTGCGATAAAATAGAGCACATGCTTGAAAATAGGTTAAAAAGGTCTGACAAATCAAATATTAGAATAGTTAAAAACTGGTCCAAGACTGTCTTTAATTTTCCTGATCTATTTAAAGCTTGTTATATTGGTGTGAATATCTTTTTCTTCCCCACTTCTATCCTATAGTCTATCTATGTTAAATTGGTAAATACAGAAGTTGGACTACTAGTACTGCCCTTAGTGCATTTCGAATCGATTTCATGTGCTTACTTCGATGAGGTTGGTTGACTTCATCAAGGTTGGCGATTTATTTCAATAAAATAGAGCCCATGTTTAAAAATAAGTTCTGACAAATCAAATATTGGAAAAGTTAATAAATCCGTCTCTGAGATTGTCTTTAAACTTCCTGAAAATTTGAGCAAATCTTACATCTTTTAGCATATATTTAAAACTAGTTCAAACACAAAAACCACTTTGTGTGTCTACTTTCCACCGCTTATCTTTCCATCATTTCATTTATTTTTTCGCATCCGTCCAAAAAATCTGGTGTGTAGTCGTCGGTATATTTATGCGCCACTCCGTATTTCCTACATAGAAAAGTTTTAACAATTAAAACTTTCTGACTGAGAGAAAAAATGCATCGGCAATATGTTTCCGGTAATTTACACGCGCCCGCCCGTTTTGTTTTTATTAAATTAATGGAATATGTAAACACAGCGAGCGAAAATTAAATATTTTCCACAATGGCAATAAACTTTCGGCGGCACTTGAGGCGAAGAAAAAAACACACAGGCAAATTATTTTAATAAGCGTCTGAGGAAATGTACATACTTTTACATTTTTACTTAGCTCTACTACAGCCTGGCCGGCAATCTAACCAGTAAATTGCCGCATAAAAAGTGTACAAAACCAACAAAATGAAAAGAATACTTCAGCTAATTATAGCGCGATGCATCCTGAACGGCGACATTCAACCCGTCTTACATTTTTTCCATCATCATCATCATGATCATCTAAAAATACGCTTTGTGTTGTCGAGAACGCGCTGCGAAATTTTGATCCATCGCAATTATTAGCGCCCCAAAATCGTCTTGACCCAAATTCGTCGTTCGCAAATTTATTCAAAACGCTTATCGCCTCCTCCTTCTGCTTTTTGTTTCACGTGCGCATTAACAGCGTGTTGCATAATGAATGAATCCTTCGCGAGAAAGGAATGTCGCCGGAAATTGATACGCGATTGGTGGCGTTGCGCTCTAAATGCACCAGCAGCAGCAACGCGATTCCTTTTTTCCCGCGAATAATTTATGCACTGTAATAATCTACGGCAGCTACATTCCCATTCACTTTTTTTATGTTATCAGCGATGAATTAATTCATCGTTTCCATATTTATTGCTGTATGGTGTTTAGGTGCCATTAGTCGCTTGCACAACGCGCATTATTATATATTATAATATATTATGAAAATTGCAATTTTTATTGAAACTATTTTGTTTTGTTGCAGGTAAAAATAAAGTTCAACTTTCTCCAAATTGGTATGAACCAATTCGAAGACAAATAAATCGATGCGCTATTAAATTTCCAACCGTTTAAATCATTTTTAGTAACAATTTTTTATGGATTTTTTTTGCGTGGAACTGTTTGCATTTTCTTCCAATTTTTCTTTAATCTTTGGCATTTTCCATCAAATTTTTATCGACTTTCTTGATTGTTGTTCGAAAATCTCGATTTTCGAATAACTTTGACGAAAGGCGTTACAGGTTTTGATGGAATATAGCGCAAATCAAAGAAAAAAATGTCAAAAATTTTCTGCGCTAAGAAAATCCATCAAAAATTATTTGTGGAAATACTAAAAAAATAAATTGGGCACCAAAAATAATGACTTTTCGTAAATTCTACGTCTTATTGTCGCGCTGTTGGAGCGAAATATGTTGACGGTGAGTAAAATCTTCGTTACGGATTTTTATCATCATCAATAAAGAGAATACATAATAAGATTATGCAAACAAGTGAATTAGATGCGAATATTCATAACATAACAAAAACCATCCGTAGATAATTATGCATCAATCTAATAATAATTACAAGGCAAGCAACATAGAAATTGCGCTATAGACATAGTCATGCGACAGGAATTCGCAACTGATTAATAAGTGCGTTGATTCATTTAAAGGTCAATGAGAGAAATTAAAAGTTTGCATGCAACAAATAAAATGAATTATTTGAATTACTATCTACGAAATTAAATAACAAACGCGTTGATTAATCTATTAAGTCTAACAAATTTATATATCAAAATCCGTTTTCCAATTATTTTAAATCGATTTAAACATCCCCCGCCGGCAAAAATAATTTAAAACGAATTTATTATCAATCGAATATAATTTATATAGAAAATTCGCTTCTCCGGCGAAATTTTGACGAAACTTGAAAGTTTCTAACAATAAAATATAAAATAGCAGGCGAACAAGAAAGTCTGCCTCGAAATTTTAGATGCGAAGTAGCCTCCTCGCACACACATTTTTTTTCGCTTTCGTCTTGGCGCATTTTTTCAGCGTCTGTTGTATTTTTAGCCATCTTCGGCACAACACATGCTTTGCGTATGAAACTTTTTTGACTAAAAATATGCGCATCATTAATTTCACTTTCACGAAAAAATGCGCGTCGGTAATTTGTCCCATTTTTGTGCAAAAATGTCATTGTTATTAATATAAGTACATAGAAAAGTAATTTTTTTATCATAAATAATGACAATTACACAAGCCAAAAGGTAACTTTATAGAATATTTACACTTTAGCGGAAGTGGTCTTAATATGGGTGGCTTTATTATCCGTTTTTTTCAATTTTCAATTCAACACATGAATGGATGTTCCTATCAATATGTAATGTAGTAATGAATGGCAGCTTTATTTGTAATACTTGTGGTCTAAATATGAGTTACAAATGATTTTTTTATGGTTTTGCTATATTTATATATCGAATTGCAATATTTAGAGATTTCTGAGTTGTTTTTTAAATTTAATCACATTAGAAAGAAATCAGAAGGAATTATTTTATAAAAATGGAACAAAAGAAAGTGTTTTCAGTATTAAATTACTTTCATCTTTTGTAATGCACACACAAAGGAATAAATATGGCTTGTCAATATTCAAACAGATCCTGGTGGCCTATTTTTAGATGGTAGACAGAATTACTCTAATTTGATTTTGACCACATTCTGCTTATCAACGAGTAACTATCGAAAGTTTGTAGGAAAGTTTGGCTATCCAGCACAACGTACTATCGGTTTGGAAAGGTTAAATTAGAATGATTAGTAGTTGTTGTTAAATTTTGATATTTTGCCATGTTCAGAAGCAGTTCATATATAGACACATATTTGGATGGTCTTTTTACAATTTTTTGCGCATATTTCAGACATGACTAAGCTGTGCTTCAAGATAAATGTAGCTTCTTTAGTGTATGAACTAAAAAAACTAACAATTAATGCTGAGAATCTGCACGCAATTATGAAACAGCAATGTAATATCTATATGATCAGAAAATTTAAATCTGCATCGAATTACATGATCATTACCAACATATTTCATTAACCAACAGCTTGAGCACTGCTTTTTTATACAGGTGTTTACTTTTTAATACGCATATTTGCAAAATAATTATTTATACCATCAAATTGGCTTTCATAAAGTTGACTTCTTCAAGTGTGCAAAAACTAGCTTCGTACATGTACTAGGCACATTTTGCGTAACGTTGCCTAAGAGAATAGTGTTAGTAAAATTAACGTTCCTACCATTTCGTTTTATATTTGATGCGTTACAATGTCCGGAAAGTTAGTTCCATGTTTGTTTGCCAGTTCCGGATAGTGTAGTAGTGGTGTGAAAGCAGCGCGCTTTGAAACGGACGACCTTCAATTAAAAGCGCTTTGTTAACTGTATGTGTTGCGGCAAAGCCCATACGGAAAATTATATTATTAATATTACGCAACCAACAACTGCCCCCTGCACGAAAAACAAAAAAATACGTGCGCACGCCCCGGTTAATTAAACATTCATTTGACGGCGCCCGGCAATAACTCATCACTTATTTACCGAACGTGGAAAGTTGGTAACAGAAAAAAAATCTAAATAAACCGGCGTTTATTTTGCGCGCTCATGCATTAAATCTGATTATGGGGCAATGAATTTATTTACGAGGCGAAGCAGCAGCAGTAGCAGCAGCAACAGAGCAGGAAGCGGGAGCGCAAGTATCAGCGCAGCACCGAAAACGAGAAAAAAATCGGTGCGGTGCGCTAATTTGGTTGCCTGCCACACTTGCGCGCCTTCATCATCACACATTGTAATTACGCACACGATTCGAAATTTGTGATTGAATGTGCGTCGCATTAATTTTCGTTTCCCCAAGACGAATGACGTGAGAGTGTTGGGCATCACATGTGACTTTGCTATGATATGTTTTTTAAGCCGTGCAATATGTAGTAGTAGAAGTAATCCGGCGGCGCGCATTCGTAATCCGATTAAACCCCATCGCACAAACTACACAAACGCCTGACACACCCCACATTATAAAATTACAATTTCATATACCCCCTTTCATGCAGCACCGAATAAAAACCAATTCGATTCTTACATCCGCAGGAAGTTTATAAAATAAAATAAAACCCATACGAACATTGAACATTTCATTAATTAAAAAATGGTGAATAATGCACCAGCACGCTGTCGCTCTTGCTGCTACTGCTACATCATGACAACGTAAAAAAAGTGTTTGGTCGCAATGGGAAAGTCAGATGTTTATTCATATTTAATTAACTATCGTGACAGCTTTTTCGATTTTTTTATCTATATTTCGATTGTAGCAGTATTGTGCAGCATTTTTTATTAATGACGTTCTAAATGCATTGATTGTTAGACATTAAATATGGAAGTAAAATGAATTTTTATGTTTTTTTTGACAGAAATTGAATATTTTTAGGAAATAGGGGTATTTGCGGCACGTTACTTAAATCTTCCGTCCACCTCGCCAAAATACGCTTATTTTCTACAATAAAAATAACCAATTACTGTGAAAATTTGCAATGTTTGAACGTATTTTGGGTAGAATTTTCATGCTTTTATAAAATAAGAAAACGCTGAATTGAAAAGAACATAGGAGGTGTCAAAATTTTCAGATAATTAGCAACCTAAAAACTTCAGAAATTGCCTATTGTTTATTAAAAAAATATGCCATTTTCTAAGAAAAAAGAAATTATTTAAGGAATCTAAATTATGGCGATTCTGTAACCAATTTTTAGGAAACTAACACGAAATACAATGTTAGACGATGTTATCGTATTTTCTGTAGAAATTTTGTTAAATAATAAAGTAGATATCTTTTTTTTAGACGATTGATATTATAAATAAAACATAATCTCTATTTTTTGTTTTGGAGAAATTTTGACAAAAAATAATATACTGCAAGTACCCGTTTTCTTTTTTTCCCGCCGATTGTGCAAAAGCGTAAATTTTGATTTCACATGTGTGCATAAAAATGTAACGAGCCGAAACGTCCTCGTCGGTCGCGCAGTACGATATTTGTCAGCCACATATATGTGAAATGCACTCGGTTTTTTTTCCAAGTAAAGAAGAAACACATCATATGTAATTAATCAGCGCGCTGTCGTATGATTTATGATTGTGGCGGCAATTTCCTCGCCGTCCGCGAGCAGTGATCATTGTCTGGACGTGACCCGCACCACATAGTCCGATGATGGTGAATTCGCGCAAAAATATTCCACCGCATATGATTGATAATGTCGCAAAATAGTGTACATTTACATACAGTACGTTTCATTCAACTGTATACATAGCAAATACAATCAATGTATATTTTTTCAGTATCTTCATAATATTCTTCATCATTTTTTTAATGAAATTCACCATTATTGATTGAAAAATGTATTCTTCTCACATTTTTGATGAAAATCTTTAAATGTAAAATGCTGAAAATTAAAGAAAAATCAGAAAAAAATTGTTAGAAATCCCATCGAAATTTTAATCTTTACGAATCTTATGGAGTTACTCAAAAATTGTAAATTGATTCAATTTCTTATGTATACCTTTGAATGATACATGCACAGCAAACCAGCAGCGATCGATTACGTTTCGGCGAATTAATTAAATTTGTTGCGAAAACAAAATGTTACCGCATCTGCATCTGTTTAATTTACATTAACGGCAGGTTATAAACTTGCCGTTGCCGCCGTGCCACCGCGCCACCGCCCCCATCCCACCTTTTAATAATAATATTTTAAAGAGATTAGAAGTTTTGCATATACACATCCGAAACTTTCGGCCTTATCATGTTTTGGATGAGATTTACTCTCATTACGGCTATACAGCCACACACACGCGCGCGCGCCCCGCGCCAAATAAACTTTTCGACGTGCTGACGTGTTGCGAAATCATTTTAACCTCTTGCGTTTTGAATAATCCAGAGAGCGAGCTTAATTAGGCCGCGTGCAAAGAAATGTTTTTATCGCTGCCATCAAAGTAAAATAATTATTTTTTAAAAGGGAGACTTAGGTAAATTTATCATTTTTTTTGCGACGCCCAATGCCAATTCAGCCGTTTTTCGGCTCGTGTGTGTAAAACCATCATAATTAATACAAATTTGCTTGAGTTTTTTTACTTCTCTAAAATACATATAGATATAAAGACTTGTAAGGTAGAGGTTGAAATAGAAATGCTGAATTTACAAATAAATCAAAATAATTTCTAGTAAATATCAAAATGCATTACAAAATGGTTTTATGTAATTGGCAAATAAGTAGAATTCCTAAATACTCAATCATAAAAAATATTAGTTGAGTTTTTAGTCTTCTTCGTAAAAAAATTAGCGAAAATTAAACTAGGAGCAGCCGTTTTGACTAAATTTTAATTTGATACAAGTTATAATAAAAGCAAATTTATTCTAATTTTCCAGTTTTCTTCAAAAGACCTGCAGATAAAAATAAATTCGCAAGGCGGAAGTTAAAATGGAGATAATGAACTCACCCAAACAAATCAAAATAATTTTTAAGTAAATATCAAAATTCTTGTGTTTTTCGTACTAAAATTAAAAAGCTTAACAACTGGAGCCAATTTTTACTTAAATAACAATCGTGATAAAATGTTGAATGCAGTTTTGCAAGCAATATTTGAGTAGATTTTGACTTCACACTAGCACATAATTGCGTTGCGTTTTGAGTAATTAGCCCAGCGCACAAAGAAACGTTCTTATCGCGCCAACAAAGAAGTAGTAAAAAAAATGCTTTTTTGTTTGAATGTCGTCGTAAAACTTCTACTCAAATTTATCATTTTTCTTGCAACGCCCAATATCAATTCGTCGTTTGCTTCCGCTATAAAAATCATTTCCAAAGCTTCACCACCACCACCACCTTCTCCGCCACGGCGAAATCACTGGGGCTTCCATCATATTTCTACGTCTTCACGACCGAACATGATTGATTTTAAACATTTAAGCTCTACTACTCTATAAACCGCAAAATTTACGCATTACGTCGGGAAAATACACAGTTCAGTAAATATTATGATTTTTAAATTAATGTTTCAGCGAAACGGAATATTTACCTAAACATTTTAAATTTTACATTTTACACAGACGCTAAAAATTTAATTATTAACAATTTTAATAGAATATTATCTAGCAAGAAATTGCAAAAAATACTTGCATCTCTTGAAATAATGTGGCGTTGGCTTTTAGTCGCACAACAATATGAATTTGATTATTTCATTCGTTGAGCGCTTTTTTAGTTGCTGCCGGTTTTTAGTCACCGAACGTTTTTTAAGCCATTGAACTATTTCACCGTTTTTTTTTAAATCGTGATTTGTTATTTGGCCCCATTGCACTTTGTCATGGCGTATGTGTCAAGCGTCTTTTAAACGTCGGACGTTTTTAGGCATTGGAGAATTTTTATGATTGTGTGATACTTCATTGTGCTCTTTTCAGTCTTATTTTTTAGTCGTTTATGCAATTTTCAGCGTTGAACGTTAATAATCATTAATTTTTATGGTTAATCGCGGGATATGATTTTGGTGTTTGGGCGTTCCTTACTTACTCAATATTTTTTTCAAATACATTTTAATGCAATGATTCTCAACCTTTTCTTATGCGGACCAGTAGTGTAGTATTAAGTGTAACTTATATCTATAAAAGTACGATACTGTAGAACGGGTATGTGAAGAAAAACGATAAAGACCCCACTAATATTCAATGTGATATCCGGTAAAATTTTCCTACAGACCAGCAGTTTTGAGAAACACTGTTCTAATGTATCTCATTACAATCCTATACTCAATTTGTGTGTACTCCGATCAAGTTTTTATAGCCTTTATCATCTATTGTAGGCGTCATCAAATTTTAAGCCATGCGGGTATACTTTTAATAAGAAGATTATGTGCATATATAGAGAATATAAAAAATAAACAAAAATAGGTTAGAATTTTTCATTAATTTTGAGGTATATACAACAATTCGTACGGCTTCCATCATATTTCTATGTCTTCTCCCCTTAACGTCGCCCGGCGATCCATTTAAATGGCGAACGCCATCGTCGGCTGCTAAACGGTAGCGCGACGATGTGCGATATTTGGACGTTTTTACCTTCCACGTCATGCGGAATAATAAATAAAGGGGTGCACGCGCTATCAAGGTGTGTAATCATCATCGCATATGATTGGGGTGTTGTCGCACCCCTCCGGCCATCCACTCTCGACGGTAGTAACAACACACATATTACATTCATTACAAACAATGTAACTAGCACTTACGCACCGAGGGGGATGCCTTTTTTTACCCGGCGGCTTTGTTTGCAGCAAATCGACGTACATACGCACATGTTTGTTTGTTGTGAACGAGGTCAGAGGTGCGTTTCTCGCTGTCGCTGCATTTTTTTTTCTTTCCTCGCAATGTTCACATCGAACGAACGAACGACGAGAAGGGGCGCTTTTTTGTACCGCTGAGTGTGTTGACAATAACGTGCTTGTTGCACCCCTCGCTAAACAGTACGTTTCAATTTAATCGAATAAATCTGGCATATTATTAGCAAACAAACACATCACATAATTGTAGAGGAAAAATGCACACATAGATTTTTTGTTTGTTAAAAAGTAAGTCGGTAAATATGACGAAGTTAATACACATTATTACAATGTTTTCAGGTAGAATTTAACATTGAATTTTGAATGATGCAATTTTAGACATTCTGGGGTAAATTTGCGACTTTTTGGTTGCGGAATGAATTTTTGTAAAATACTTTCTGGCGCGTTTTTATAAATATTATAGCCCTCAATAAACGTACGTTTCAATTTAATCGAATAAATCTGCCATATTAGCAAACAAATACATCACATAATTGTCATATAGACATTTCCTATGTTTAAAAGTAATTCTTTTGTGCATTGCAAAATGTTTTCAGCTAGAATTTCACATGGATATTATACGATTCTTGTAAATCTTTAGTGAAGGTGAATGCAACGTCGACAACAAAAAATTACAAAGAATGACTTAATTTTAGACAT
>JARJDW010012277.1:0-12378 GCA_030264715.1 Adinopsis sp. GC000173
ATTATAGGAAATATAATAATAATCTATCACATATACTCTACATACAATAACCAGAGTTGTACTGCTGCCAGAACAATATGGAATGTTGTTCCGGTAGCCTAGTTCCGGAACGATTTTTGATTATTATTATCTACTTTATCTGTAATTTTGGCAATGAGACGAATATAAAAACTAATATGAAACATGGAATCGCTAGTTTAAATTCAGTTAAGACTAATTTTCCCTAGATGGAAATTCAGTTTGTTAATTAGTGTCATTTAGATGTACCAAAGTATTATGAAAATAATAAAATAGTTTATTTGCCCATCACTTGGTGAGCCATGGTAATAATGCAAAATATAATATAAAACACTTGGTAGGTCTCATAAATAATATTTATTATATACTATCTACTCGTTTCGACTAGATAGTCATCATCAGGATAATATGTCAAATACCTTAACTACACTATTTATAAAACAATATGATAAATATGGGACAGAAGCAAAAACAAAATCAAAACAATTCAAGGAAAATTGGAACATTGGATTAGAAAAATAATTTCATGAAGGGCGAGTCATTCTTTTACTGGAAATAACTTTTCAATTTTGCACATTAGTGAAAAAGGAGAGTAACTGAATTTCTTAGAAGCTATGGAAATAAAAAAGCGCTCATTTCGGGTATGAAATTAATGAATGAGAAAGAAAATTTAAGTGACTCATCCTTCATGGAATTATTTTTCTAATCCTATGTTCCAATTTTCCATGAATGGTTTTGATTTTGTTTTTGCTTCTGGCACATATTTGTCATACTGTTTTATAAATAATGTAGTTAAGGTATTTGACATATTATCCTGATGATCACTATCTATTCGAAACGCGTAGATAGTATTATATATAATAAATATTATTTGTGAGACCTACAAAGTGTTTTATATTGTATTTTGCATTATTATGAAAATGATGTATCACAGACACCTTTCAATCATAAAATTACAGGAAATATAATAATACTCTATAACATATACTCTATAGATACAATAAACAGAATTGCATTGTACTAGAGCCAAAACAATTTGGGATAATAAGTTCCGGTACCTAATTCCTTCATAGAATGGATCCGTTCAGGAACTACTTCTTATTATTATCTATTTTATTTTTTATCTGTTATTTCGGATATAAGACAATCATAAAAACTCTGGTAAAACATGGAATCATTAGTTTAAACTCAACTAAGACTCATTTTTCCTGCATGGAAATTCAGTTTGTTAGTAAGTGCCGTGTGGATGTATGTATTATGAAAATGATGCATCACTGACACCTTTCAATCATTAAATTTCAGGAAATATAAGAATAATCTATCACATATACTCTACATACAATAAGCAGAATTGTATTGGAGCCAGAACAATATGGAATGTCGTTCCTATCCCTGATTCTTTATTAGAATGGGCTAGTTCCGGAATTGTTTCTTATTACTATCCATTTAATCTGTTATTTTGGCTATGAGACGATCATAGGAAACAATATAAGACATGGAATGGATAGTTTATATCAGCTAAGACTAAAAGCAATAAGAATAATATCTCGTAAAACATTTTTTAGGTAGTAATATACTATTGACAATAACACAACGGTGATAAAGGTTCTGATATTTACCCACCCCAAAATTTTGTTATTGTTATTTATCTTCAAATTCCATCAATGAAGAAAATTTCACTCATTGGAAATTTTTTTCATTTTCATTTCAAAATTTGCAGTAAAAGTGCTTAACGATTTCATTGTAAAACATTTGCTCTCTATTTATATTTTTGTGGAGTGCTTTTACAATCCATGCATAGATATTTGGTATGCATTATATTTTTTAATCCCACCGACCTATAAATGCTATTTATTATCTATGGATTAAAATGATTGGATTTTTGTCGAAACTAGCAATTTTAAATGTTATTTATGTGCGACCGTCACCGATAAAATTTCACTGCAAATTCGATAATATTATGCTATTTGACGCTAAGCATTATGAAGATGATGATGCATCACCACCTCATTTCAATCAGTTAATTACAAAATTACTGGAAATAATAATACAATACTACATTGTCACAACAATGAAAATTTCTAAATTTGCTAATAACCACTATTAGGAAAGTATCTAATACCTAATTGCTTACAACATTAGTGCAAAAACTAATTTAACACATTATCAAAACAATAATAAAAAATCGAATTTTTGGCGTATTTAAAAACCTTCTTATTTAATATACCGAACAAACAATGCCTGCTGAATTTCAAAATAAGCGAATTACCACTATTAAGAAAAAAATTCAATAACTGAGTTTAAATCGTTTACTACGCACAAAATTGCATCTAATTGCTTATAAATTTGCTGGAAATATTAATAATTAGCATTCATAAGATAAAAAATCAAATTTTTGCTGAAGCTAAATACCTTGTCATTTAAACAGCTAATAAAACAGCTTCTGAATTTGCAAATTACCACCATTAGGAAAAATTTTCAATCACTGAGTTTAACTTTTTTTGAAGCCCAAAAACTGCACTTAATGTCTTACTAATTCGTTGGAAATAATAATAATTAACATTAAAAAGAACCGAATTTTTGCTGATGTCAAAAAAATTGTCATTTAATTAATCTAAACAGTAGATAAAACAACTTCTAAGTTTACCAATAACCACTATTAAAGAAACATTTCAACCACTGAGTTTAAATTTTCCCCAACGCAAAAAACGGCACCTACTTGCTTTAAAAATTGCTGAAAATAATAATATTATAATAAAAAACCTCTATAACATAAAACATCGAATTTTTGTCACAACTAAAAACCATGTCAATTAATATAACAAGAAAGCTGTTAAATAGTTAATAAAACACCTTCAAAATTTTGCAATTACCACAATCGCTGAGTTTAATTTTTTTCCAACGCAGAAAAAAAACTGTACACCTAATTGCTATTTATATCCGACCGCCGTCGATAATGCAAAATTTTCCCGCATTTGAAATACGTCCATTAATTAATGCCATTCGGTGGTGATGGCAAGTATTATGAAAATTGTTACATCACCGACGCCTTTCAATCACTAGGTACTAAATATCTGCATGAATTACCACCACCAGCAATGCCTGGAATTCGTTTGATTTCCATCTAAAAATAACCACAAAAGCGATAATTGATCATGGTTTAAGTGCTCTTCGAAACGGCGCGAAGCGAATTTTTTTTTAATAATAAATTAATTTCTAGATAAACCAGCCTATAAATTTTAATTATTTTTTTAAATTTTTAATATCGTTGCTGTTATGTTGGTTTTTTTCTAATTTATGTGGTAATAAACATTTGCAAATCATCTATCAGCGTTGGTTTTTCATTTAATTTTAATCAATACATGGCTATGATTAACAGCAGCGCTGTGTTGTATATAGTTTTTAATTTTCAGTTTATAATTTAATAAACAAGCGCAATATATTTTATCATCATCAATATACAGTACATTTTTTTCTCATAAAGTTTGTATTATATATTATTAAATTCTGTTTATATGAAAGCAATTTTGCATGTTGCTTGCAATATATATGAAATTGCGCAATAATAAAATGTAGTAAATAATTGATTGATAAATTATTTTCTAACTTGAATCAATTCAACATGATGTTTGCCTTGCTACGTATTTTTATTTTTATTTATTTCGAATAAAATCGTTGAATTCCACCATATTCTCTCGCTCTCGCTATATATATATAGCTATAGATATATATATTGCAATGTAATTACGTAACGAATTTGAAGCGAGCAGTCCGCACTTTTACACAAACATCTTGCCCATCCACCTATATATACACGGTGACACGCAAGTAATAATCCATGGATTGAGTGAGTGTACATGTCACTTACTTAAGAAACATAATGACGCCAGTTTGTTCCATCGCCCGGCTGATGCCCTTCCATGACGCCAGCATGTTGTACTTCTGCTTGGCGGTGAGCGGCAGCCGTGGATCGGTGGGTGCTGGCGGCGGCGGATCCTCCTGCTTACCGCCACCATTGCCGCCGCCACCTCCACGTGCCAGCTTGCCCAGCTTGCAGCCCATCTCAACTCAAACGCAGCACCCGGCGCTCACACTCTCGCACACTCACAACAACAAACAACAAACGGAGAGGGCCGCCGTCAATCCGCTAGCGCAAGCAATTAATCCCACACAGAACGCACGCAGAGCAGAGCACCCACACACTCACAACAAAAACTCCCGGTGAGCGAGGAAAAATGCAATCCGATCCGCCGCCGCCGCTAGTACATGATGCTGATGCCGATTAGGCGCGTAAAGTTTTCGCACTCGTTTCGACGACGCGTACGTGATGGTTGTTAGTGAGACGAGCGAACATGGTGATGCGTTTTGGTTTCAAGTCGATGCGCCGCCGTTCATAGTTTTCTCGGATTTTTTGTGTGTCAGCGATAGATATGAATGGCTGGCTGGAAAGCGGTGGCGGTTGTGGAGCGTTTATGCAGCCTGTACGACGTTCGTTCATCAACTGGAAATTGGAAAAGCGTTTCAAGGCGTCGACGCATGCGCATGTCCAAGAAAAGCATACTTCACTCCATATCCTATAATATTATATATATATAGATACATAAAATTTTTTCTACGTAGCGCTCGCTCGGATATATAATTTTGTTATATGTATGGGCTGGTGTGTATATAGATATATAAGTTTGCTCTTCGTGCTGTGCTGCTACTGGAAAAGCGGGCAAAGCGAGAGTGGAATCCTGGCTCGGCTCCGTTTCTCTGTCAGGACGAACGAAACTCCAACCAGCTGATGTTAAAATTATTGATTTCTTACGTTTTTGCTTTTATATAGATAGAGTATTGCTCGATAGATACATTCATTATATTTTTTTGAAGCCCAACCGCTGGACTGATCGATTATTTTCATAAATTCCATTCGAACGATAATAAATTACACATAAATGACGTATTATCTGATTAGAAAATTCAACATTTTTTAATGAGCTTAAACTACTCATTTACACCACGATAAATTCCCATTCTTTTACTTTTTTTATCATAATTAATAAAGTTTAACAAAATAAATTTCTAGATAACATTTTCCTAGAATGAATGAAAAAATTTAATTGTAAAAGTTTACAAATTCCATTTTCCTATTGCAAAAATAAATAAAAATTCTAGCAGAATTGGATTAAAATTTTATATTGTGGCAGAAAAGTGACGTATTATCTGATGAGAAAATTCAACATTTCCTAGAATGAACTCAAACTATTCATTACACCACGATAAAGTTAAATTATTTTACTCTTTCGTTATAATTTTATCACAAACGTTTAAAAATTAATCATTCCCAACAAAAAATAAATCAAATAAAATTATAGATAACATTTTCCCTAAGAAAATAAAAAAAGAATAATAGCAGAAGGTTATAACATCTTTTTTACACGAAAATCTGTAGCTTGTTAGAAAAATCAATAAGAAATTAACAAAAATATAAAATTTAAGCTTAATTAGAAAATCTAACATTTTTTAAAAAGCTCAAACTATATACTAGCATTATTTTTGAATTTTTTACATTATTTTATCATTTAATTACTAAAGATTAAATTTGATACATTAAAAATCTGTAACTTCTTAGGAAAAAGTATAAATTCTACCATAATTGGCTTCCTAGATTTCTTTCAGTATCTTATATAATACTCTTAACATTCATTATAAATAAAATAACAGTATAATTGAGCGAGAAAGTTTCTTTTCAGCAAAAGGATGAACAAAACATATTAACCTATTTGTATCAATAAAAATGAATAAATGGAATTCGTATGGCTTAAAGATTACAATTGCGAATAATAAAATACGAAAAAATGTTCAATTAAAATATAACGACCATAATTCCCCACATTTTTCATTTCAATTGTTGCTAAAATAATCCAAATATTGTCAGTAATTGCAATAGTTTAGAAATTAATTGCTTCCAAGAACCGATAAATAAAAAATTTAACCTATTTATGCCAATAAAAAAAAAACAATAAAATCTTGCATTAAAAATTACAATTATCAACCATAAAATTTACAAAATTTCCAATTAAAATAACAATGATAATCTACCAGTTCTTTTACTTGTTGTTATAATTTTAATACACATTAAAAATATTGCTGTTTAATTGCAAAAGTTTGAAAAGTAATTATTTTTAGCAGAAGAGGAACAGAAAATTTCACCCAGCGAAAATTAAATAAAATGTTTGATATACATAATTGGAATAAAAATTGCATTTGTGTGAATAAAATTCATAAATAACTACATTCATTATAATTTCCAACTTCTTGTTAGTTCTCATTATGATAATCTTAATATCCATTAGAAATTTAATTGAAAAAGTTTATAATTTTTTTACTTTCAGTTATATAAAAAATATATATATAACGTGCTTGTTCCATTAAAAAAATAAATATAAAGTATTTTGCGTAATTGGCTTAGGAATTGAAATTCTTAGTGATTACATTGACAAAATGTTCAATTATACTAAAAATGGTAATTTCCCCAGGACATACAATTGCTTTTGTTATCATAAAACATTAAAAATATTGCTGTTTAATTGCAAAAGTTTAAAAAATAATTATGTTTATCAAAGAGGAACAAAAAATGAAAGTTAAAATGTGAATAAAATTCATTAATAACTACGATAATTTTCAACTTCTTGTTAGTTATCATTAAAAAAATCTTAATATCTATTAATGCTACAAAAATATAAATGAAAAAGTTTATAATTTTTCTATTTTCAGCAAAAGTTATATAAAAAATATATACCAAAAGTGTTTGTTCCACTAGAAAAATAAATATACCATCTTTTGCGTAATTGGCTTAAGAATAGAAATTGTGATTGATTACATTTGCAAAATGTTCACTTAAAATAAAAATGGTAATTTCCCTAGTACACTCAATTGCTTTTGTCATTATAAAACATTAAAAATATTGCTGTTTAATTGCAAAAGTTTAAAAAATAATTATTTTTTATCAAAGCATATTATAAATACAAAAACTTAATTGAAGAAGTTTATTTTTTTTTCTGCTAAAGATAAACAAAAATATCTTCTACTAAAAAAATAAATAAGATGTTTTTGCATAATTGTGCATGCTAAAACACACAGTTGTTCTTAAAACTTTACATCCACTAAAAATTTAATTGCAAAAGTTTTGTTTATAAATAAACACAACTTATAATTGGATATAATTTACCAAAAATTATGATAATTCAATAGTTTCTTAAAAAATCTAATTACAAAAGTTGATAAATTTGTTTTAAAATTGCAAATTTAGCATGTTTATAAATAAATACGACTTGCCTATTAAAAGTTTAATAAATAACATTTTCTAACCTATAATTGGATATAATCTACTTAAAATTATGATAATTTAACAGTTCTTTAATAAATCTAATTGAGAATCTTTGTAAATATTTTTTTGTGCAAAAATAAACAATCAAAAAAATGTGCAAGCATATGTGACTAATAAAAAAATAAATAGCAAAATTGGCTTAAAAATTGCAAATTCACACACACGCACACACAAAATAGCCATGACATTGAAATAAGCCTTATCAATAAAAACAAATAAATTTCAGACAGATGACAAAACAATTTTCCACATTTCTGTCACATCATAATTATATTTTATTTAATTTCATTGCGAAACATAAATAAATTTCGATCGGCGTCACACATATATTTACGAATACATGTTTGTTGCATGCCAGAGTGAGATAATTTATTCATTAATTGAGTGAAAATATTTTGAGTCGCAGCCAAATTTCCAGGTGAACTACCTGCAGGCGCGCTTTGCAAATCATTGTCAATGATGATTTGAGCGAAAATATAAACTACATACATAGTAGTGTACCGTATTATTGCAATTATGTAATGATAATCGTCAATTTTGAATAAAATAAATATTATTTAGTGACGTTGAAATGATGATAAACGGTCGCACAGATGGGCCAATTTAAATTGTTGTTAAATTTTAATTTTAGAAAAACTAGAAAACATACTAATTTGTACAACAACTAAACAAGTTGCAGTATAATTAATCAATATCGCAGATTTCCAATGAAATAAATACTATTTTGCGACGTTAAAATAATGAGAAATGGTCGTACAGATAAACCAATTTTAATTATTAGTAAATATTAATTTTAGAAAAACAAGATAATGTGTAAAAAACATCCCATAACATTCCTGCAACAACCAAACAATTTGCATTATTATTGTATAATCATAATCGTCGATTACGAATGAAATAAATGTTATTTAGCAACACTGAAATAATGATAAATGGTGGCACAGATGGACCAATTTTAATTATTATATATTAATTTTAGAAAAACAAGATAATGTATAAAAAACATTCCGCAACATACTAATTTCTACAACAACCAAACAATTTGCAGTATTTTTATATATAATCATAAGCGTCGATTACAAATGAAATAAATGTTATTTAGCAACGCTGAAATAATGATAAATGGTGGCACAGATGGACCAATTTTAATTATTATATATTAATTTTAGAAAAACAAGATAATGTGTAAAAAACATTCCGCAACATACTAATTCCTACAACAACCAAACAATTTGCAGTATTTTTATATATAATCATAAGCGTCGATTTCGAATGAACTAAATTTTATTTAGCGACGTTGAAATATTGATAAATGATCGCACAGATGGACCATTTTATTTAATAATATTTTTTTGAAAAAACAAGGAAATGTTATGTTTTAGCAACGCAATACACTAGTTCGTATAACACCTAAAAGCGGTAATTTATCATCCACGAGCAGCACGGTGCTAATTTCATTTATTTATTTATTTTCTTGCGCAATATTAAAATAATTAATTTTTGGTATACGAAATTGTTTGATCTTGCAACGTGCGAGCATCATAATCGCATACAATTAATCAAATCAATTTTTATTTATAGATGATAAACATGCGTTTAAAAAAAACGTGCGCCTCTTCTTTTTTGAATTTATATTTATAGTTAATGCTAAGTGATAGTAATATTTTTAGACGTTTCGTGTGTTTATTTTATATAAAAAAAACGAACGTGTAAATAATTCGATCGCACTAAGCCTCCATGAAGAATTTGAATAAGGTTGATGTACTTAGTTACAAATTATACTCGTTTTCGATGGATAATTGGTTGCCTGTTTTATGGCACCACAAAAACGCTTAAATTGGAGGATAGTAACACTTTTAGACGTTTTCGTTTTGTGTTTATTTTATGAAGAAAAATAACGAACCTGTAAATAATTTCGATCGCACTAAGATTTTGATGTACTTACTCAGTTAAAAATTGCACTAGTGGATAATCGTTTGCCTATTATGGCACCAGAAAAAACGCTTTAATTGAGAAATAGTAATATTTTTAAACGTTTCGTGTGTTTGTTTTATAAAAAACGAACATGTAAATAATTCAATTCCACTAATCCACGTGAAGATTTTGAATAAGGTTGATGTACTTACTTTCATTCTTACAAATTACAGTCGTTTTCGGTGGATAATTGGTTGCCTATTTTATGGCACCACAAAAACCGCTTTAATTGCGTTTAAACAACGCAAGGCGCGCTAAATTGAAGTTGAAGTTGGAAACACATTCACCGACGCTGCAATAAACACACCAAACCTGCAACAAGATGTAAAAAAAATTAGATTTAACTTAATTAACTTTCATACAGCCGCGAATGAATCTATTTCGATGCATAACGCTAATTAGTAATGCCATCTGTATAATTAGTCAGAAATAGAAATTGAAAAAATCAAGAAAAAAACTTAATATTTATTCATCATCAGTACACACACGGAATATAAATAAATCGAGAAGCGAGGAGGCGCACCGAAAAACTGCAACATCAAACAACAAAACACCAACAACACAAACGCAAACTTTTCATAACTTTTATTTTATCAGGCAGGCAGCGCAACAGCGACAAATTGACGTATTTCACAGAAAAAAAAATAAATAAAACTATACTCAAACTCTCGAAAACATTGAAAATAACTTTTCCTCGAGACTGCTGCTCTATCGCTCGATAGATAAAAAAAGCTGGAAGGCACACACGAGGAGAAAAAAAAACTTTCCAAGATAGAAGCAGCAAGATAGCTTTGCTGTATGGTTTATGTATATGCTTGGGTGGCCGAAATAATAATTATTCATATGAATGGTGGTGGTGTGCGAAGAAGCAATTTGGCGTTTTCGTATACGTACGTGGAAAATCTACGACAATGAAACCTTTTCGCCCCCTCCCAATCACCATTAAAAACAACGACGAGGTTATTGTGTTGTAATAAAATTGCTACGTTTTTCAGACATCAAATGTGAAATGGGCCAGGCGCTCTGGACGCTTTTCCACACAACATTCGTTCTCAATCAACACCCATTAAAATAATTACGCATTTCTATATATATTTTTTAATTAAATAATTGACATTTTTATTGCTGGTGTAATTTTTGAATTCCGAATAAGAAAAATTGCACGATTTCTTAAGAAAACGGCCAATTTTAAAGATAATTTAAATTAAGCTAAATTTAAATAATTCTTTTTTCATGAAACTTTGGCAACTTTGCTATAAATTATAGAAAATTCCATGAAAATAACTTGTAAGACGCTATAAATCTTAATTGTAACTAAATTGTCATATTATAACATTTAAAGAACAAATTTTGGGCAGAATCTCTTCAAATAATGTTGTTAAAATAATTTAAAACGATATTTTTTTATTATTCTTGGTAAAACTGTGTTTCTTTTATATGATATTTTGGTAATTAATAAGTAAATTCAAAATAATCGCTTGAAAAATGCAAAAACACATTGCCATTCTTTTGGTTAAGTAAAAACACTAAAAAATTAAAATATTTAGTTTAGAATCGTATTTGTATTCGATGATTTTCTTTCTTTTGTATTGTATTCCTACTCTACAGAAAAACAAAGAAAATACGACGAATATGTCGCGTAACAAGTCAACATTTTTGTTGCGTCTGTAATTTTGGCCGATTTCTCATATTTCACACACAGCCATTGCATTATCTCTTCAAAGAATTGAAAGTTTAAAGCTATAACATGAGATATTGTCTTTACTGCAAATATTTTTTATGATTTTCCACGATAAACGCTCGTAAAATACAAAAAAATTAAAAAAATCCTTGCGATTATAATTTTACTAAATTTTTTTCTATTTAAAAACTTTTTATCCGGTGATTTTACTGTTTTTGCAAAGAAAATTCCTCGAAAATGTCAATTAACAAATCAACATTTTTATTGCATCACTGTAATTTTGGTCGATTTCTCACATTTCAGACACAACCTTTATACGTTAAAGAATTTTTTCTATGAGATTTTTGCTACTATTCACCTAGCACTAAATGAAAAAGGAAAATTAAGCCAATTTTAGCTTGTGCTTGAAAAATCGACGAATTCCAATTGCATTTTTTGCCGTACAACTTAGTGAGTGATAACTGAAACGACAATTCGAATCCTTGAGACTTTGTAATTCGCCCACGAAAATCACAAACTAGTCGATTAATTTCCGAATGTACGAGACGATGTTTTATTCATGGCCGGCGCCGCTAATGGACATGGAAGAAGAAATAATGCATAAATATGTAATGTGTGTTGCCTACATCAAAACTTATTTGTATCCGGTGTGATTTATTAAGTCACGTGTTGTGCGTTTGCTTTTTTTTCTTCTTCTTCTTGTTCTTTGTTGCTTACGGTTGATTTATTCATCGCCGTATTTCCACATTTTTCGTGCCAGATGCACAAATAAAATATTTGCGTTTTGTTTTCCCGTGACGACTATTCTGCTTCTATCCTCTAATACACAAAATCTCGATTAAAAAGTTTGAAGATCGAATTATCGCCGGCGCACACTTTAATTAATTCAATCAAAATCTTAGTGGAAAATCGAACGGCGGCGCATATCGAAAAAGACACGGCAGTGAAGGAAATCAGGTTGCAATTCGACGCACGCAACCGACGTCGCAATTTTTAATAATTAGCGCGCGCAAATAAATTCGGCTTTGTCAACGAATGCAGAAGAAGAAGAAGAAGAGGAAGATCGCTAATTGCACGCGATGATTAATTACGATCGCGACGTGTATTGTCGTTCAAATGCGTGCGCGGCGTCGATTTTTCGCTCGCCTCCGACTTATAAAGTCGAATCTCGGTATAATCACTTTAATTGATGTTTAAGATAAAAGATGCCAATCTTTTTTGCATTGTCCATGCAATTTAAGCCAGAGACAACGTCAGTTTAAAGATTTAAAGTGAAAATTACTATTTAATATAAGCAATAATAATTTTTGTTCTTTATATGCATTTTCTTGCA
>JARJDW010012284.1:0-11463 GCA_030264715.1 Adinopsis sp. GC000173
AAAAAAATTATAAATTATTTTATTAAACCACATTTTTATTTACAGTTGAATTTCTTCTTCCTGATATATTTTCACTCCACTTTTGACGCATATTAATGGTTATAATTTAAAATTAGCATAAGAATAATAGAATTAAGTTAAACAGTTTTAAATTTAGCTAAATAATATACCATGATCGCAAGATTACATGCTCGATAATGCAACAATATAGACTAAAGCAGCAAAGTGTAATTTACTTTCTTTGCGGTGTTTGCGCAGATAAAACCAACGTCGTTCGTTCCAAATACCCGGAAAATGATTGTTGTAATAAAATTGAGCTTTTCGAATTTGTAATCAAATTGTTTTCTTACAAAAAACGAGGAGGAGGAGGTAATCAAGTAATTGATATCGGCTTTCTAGCAATTTGAATTAATATTCAACAAAGTTTTATTACATCATTAAACTAAGTATTAGAGAGAAATTGACATGCTGCTTTTTATTACGATTGTGTTTCATTTTTAAGCCTACATGCAATGGAATTATTCAATAGCATAATTTTGGAATTAAAGGTCAATTTAATAAAGCTTGTTGGAATTGAAAGCTGATTAATTGACTAGCTGCTACTATTTTAAAAGTAAAATTACATTTCGTGTGAGATTATGCAAAAAAAAAACAATGAAATTGAATAAAGCTAGTATTCTGGCAAGTATAATTCAATAAGATTTAGATATTTTAATAGAGATTCATACTCTACCAAGCAACATCAATAAAGGCAATGTAAAAATACATTTTTTATATTAACTTTTCTTTTTAACTGAAAATTTTTATTAAATTAATACAATTAATAATTATCCAAAAAGCTAGCGTCTTAAAGCTCGAATAAATTGTATTATTAATTTTCTAAAAAATTGTTAAAATATGTTAAATTAATACCACATGTTGCACTCGACGAAATGCATGAGATGTGAAGCATAAAAAGTCGTTACATATATAGATGCGACGCGTAAAGGAACGCAAAATTGTTATTGTTTCATCATTTTGTGTGTATGGTATATATGTGCGCCGTACGTGTGCTAAGGGTGAGTTTTATCAGCGCCTACCCGAGTGTGACGTATGGTGCACACGCAGGTGACACCTGGCACACTCCAGCACATCACCAACACGTGCCATCGCACCCACCACGCTCTAAACAATTTTATTAACATAAAACTGACCGTTGAACGTAATCTATGGGGTTGGCGAAATTGATGCGAGCACCATTTTTCAGTTTTCCAGAGAATTTTTGAGAATTTGCAATGCTATAAATGAATTAATCTAACAGATTTGCACCAGTATATCATCACCAACACGTGCCATTTATTAACATAAAACTGACCGTTGAATGATAATAGTAATCAGTTTTTTTAGGTCGCCAAACTATATGTATTATAATCCTGGTTTTTGATGCGAGCACCAGATAGAACGTCAACATGCTGCGATCACGTATTAGTTTTATGCAAAATTGCGCTAAGCTAAGGTCAGCGATGCTACTTTAGGATGAAAAGTTATTGTTAGTTACTCTTGTATAATCGAATACATATATATAGGTATATATATCTATTGAACATTTGTGATGTTGCTGGCTACCTGCCTTTGAATGTTCTTGACCATATTAGTTGATAAACACGGTTTGGCTCTTATGTTAAGTGCGCTACAAATTGATACCATCTCAGATTCTGTCACGACATAACCGCTAATGCGTACAATTTGCATACGCGCGCGTTACAATTTATTCTCTCTCATCAAAAGAAGAATTTTTTTACATTGTACGCCATTAAAATATTAAGTCAAAAACATTACTTTTAAATAAACCTTAAAAATTTAATACGCGCTCAATAGAATTGTTTTGTAATATATTACAGTTATACAGATATTTTTTGCTTTCTAGCTTAAAACTGTTTGTTTCTAAATATTACTAAATAATATCATGGTTTTACCTACTGATTTGAATTAAAATATTGAAAAAGTGCATTAAATTTAACACTCTAGGATTTGCATGAGTAAATTAATAAATAAAAACATAAATATTTTTACCAGATTTTTGGAAGTGTTTGTTAGCCAATCTGCAAAGCTATAATATTTTTTCTTTCTAGCTTAAAACTGTTTGTTTCTAACATCTAAATCTTCTTTACTTATTTTAATGCGTTTGTTTTGTATTTATATTTCATATGTAATAAAACAGCAGCCAGGTAGTTGCAATAAAAATGTACGCTAATGATTGAATACTCAACTTCTGTACGCGCTTCAATGTTAACAAAAATCTTAAATTTCTATTTCCATAACGTACGATGTTGTAAATCAAGCGCCGCATATACAAGTGTTATTTATTACAAATGCAAGTACTTGTATTATTCTCTCTCTGGTATATGGTAGGATTCTTTAAATTTATGCATTAATATTTATTAAGTAAGCGCTTTAGATGTGGCTATTAAACATACATCATTTAACATCTATATGAGCCTTTTCCAACTCAATTCTCCATCTAAAAAAAAGTGCTAAACATCAAAAATTACATTAACATTAATTCGGTACGGTTCGTGTAAAATTAGCAAAACGAAATGAAAATTGGTGATGCTCATCTGTTGATCATCATCATCATCATCCACCTACGAACTAATAATCGAGATTCTTCCGAGCGAGAGACATGTGCTAAATGCGGAATGATACGCAACAGGTGTTGGCCAATTAACGGCAGACGACGAAGACGATGCGATGATGTCCTGGTGCAGGTAAAAACGAAAGTATTGCACAAAGGGCCCTGCCCTATACGAATGCGTAGTATAATAAAAACAATAAAGCACGTTGTTTTTATTTTGCCTTCGTCGTATCTACAACCTGAGCTGACCATTTACCAAAAAGTATTTATTAGAACGGACGACGGCAAAACAACTGCTGTTTTGGAATTAATTGGATCACAGATGTGAATGGTGGTGGTGGTGGTGAGGGTGTAAGGCACGCGTGTAACTTGTCATAAATTATAATAAGTCTTTTGTCTAGTTTTTTTTGTTACCGAATTTAATTTAATTATTAATTTAAATTAATAAATGGCTATTAAAAGTTTATTGAATTTCTCGCTTGGTGCATTTGCATAAAAAATATTTAACATGTCACGTTTATCATTTAATTTTTAGATAATTGGTTGTATTAAAAACGAAAAATGTTGCAAAAATGTAAAATTTTTGATAGAAAACCAGTATTTTTCACAAAGTTTTAACTATTATGACTTATAAAATACATTAATTGTTGAGTATTCAATCATTAGCGTACTTGATTGCTATTTTATTACGCGAAAAATGGATTTAAAATAAGTAACATTATTAAGCTATTGTAGTAATATTATTTATCATTGCGTTTATTGAATGTCGTGTGATGTTTAAAAATACTCAATTTCTTTAATTTAATTCAGCAATCGCGTATTGAAGTGTAAATACAATAGTTTTGTAAATATTGAGTACATGCATTTACGATGCTCCTTATCCGCATCCATTTAGTTTATAAAGCAGGATTTTTATCTGGCTGTTGGCAGCTTTGATATTTTAATGGTGCACCATAATGGAAGACGACCATGTTAAACTTGTTTAAAAAAATTAAAGTTTTCTTTTCGCTGATAAGAGAATAAATCTTAACGACAACTACGCGCTGATAAGCGCGCGCGTTAAACTTTCCATGCACTTTGGACACACTCGCGCGTTTTAACATTACGTGACTTACTGTTCGAATTAATTTTAACACAAACGACTCACTTAACACTTTTATTACGATTCCGTATCGACTAAAACACTTTTATCATTACCTTTTAACAAATTATTGCAATTTGCATGTTAAAAGAATTCTTGGATCAATTCAATGCGCATTTTTATGTCATTTAAAAGGATTATTTAGTTACTTATTTCACATATATATATACATATAGAATTCGAGCAGGTTTCTTTTCCTTCTTGCGTTATGAAAAGGATACATTTACTATAATTAATTGGCGCAATAAATTTAAAGTCGCCTAAACCAAAGACAGCATCTAAACACTAGCTTGCACCACCACCACTTCTCCATCTGTTCTCTTCTCTCCTAAACGCTTATCATCCAACCCTAATAACGTCTAAAAATAATCGAATTTCGTTAAAAATAACTAATGACAGCCATTTTTCATCGGTGTTAGATACCGCACACAAACTGACGAACGTAATATCATCTCTGATTATCTACAAACCAAAAAAAAAACTTTGCCCGGTATAATTAACGATTCTCCTTTTCTTACATTTTACGCCTAATTAAATCACTGATAATCGTATAGATTGGCTGCTTGTGTCAAAAGTTGGTTATCATTCTAAAAATTTTATTGTGTCAATGAATTTTGATGGGTAGTTTTTCCAAAATACTTGCTTAGTTCCAATTTAATTTGAAAATGATGTGAAAATTAAGTGGTAAAATTGATAAAATGTGTATTTTGCAACACTGTCTTTTTAACTTTGTGGATTTTTAATGAATTTTCGTCTATTTCAAGCAATGCAGACACAGGAAAAGATCATAATACTTAAATTTTTAACGAAATGTATACAAAAATTGCTCTGAAAAACAAAATAGATAAAATGCTGTACTGAAATTCACATAATAATCGTATATTTTGCAGGAATTTTGCCAACTTTTCAATTTCTTTGTCAAATTGATCGGAAAACCATTGATGAATGTAAATTTTTTTACAATTTTTCATGAATTTCTTGTATTTTTCATGGATTTTCTAGAAATTATACGAAAAATTATTAGATTAATGACTTACATTTAAATTTTAACTAAAATTTGTTCCAAAAATGAATCTCTTTGTTGTCAAACCTTTCTTGTAAATGACAAAGTTGAAGAAATCAAGTACCTAAATATGTAAATGAATATATTAATAACTGTTTGTTTTATCAATTTGCATTTGTTGTAAAATGATTTATATTAATCACCCAGACCGATTTGTGTGACATTATAAGACTTTATCTGCGATAGAGCAAATAGTTTTCTATTATATTATATTATATTAAATCCAATTGTTGTAATTTTATCAACATCTCTCTTCTTAAAACAATTTTATATGTAAATGTAGGTTTTTGTTCTACATATTTTATCGCTTGAATAAAAGTTATCTCGTTCTAGTATTATAATTTCATTTAAAACATGAAGCAGAAGAAGAAACAACACAGCGGCTAACAAGATAATTTCTGTGTGGGCTCAAAAAATCAACGAAAAATATTTAGCACCCACTTACACCACTTTTGCTATCATTGGAAAATATCTAGAAACAAAAGAATGCTACATACTATAGCAAAACAACAAACTTTTTTTCACGTATATACAGTTAAATAATTCCCACATATTTTTAACACGTCCTTAAAATTCGTGATGTTTGATTGCTATGATTTTAAGGTCATGACTATGTTTTACTACACTATTTTTATTTTATGTAAAATAACCATTTTATGATTATGATTATTTCGTATCTGGAAACAAATTGCTAAAAATATATCTTTTAATGTCATCTGACGTGTAAATCATTATTAATAAATAAAATCATCGTTTGCACGACTGCGATGCAAAAGACCTGTTAGATTTCGTATTTAACGAAATTCTATTTCGTTCATTTCAAAATTAAATTATTTATAGCTTTGCAGATTGGCCAACAAATATACTTAAAAATCTGGTACAAACATTTATGTTTTGCTTATACTACTTGTTATTATTTAAGAGTTTTTTTAAAATTGTGCAAGGGCGTGCTGAAAATTGTTAAGCCTTTTGTAGATTTTCCAAATTCCAGCAAGTTTTATTTTTAGTCAATAATATATTGACATATTTTGCATTCATTTCATTACAACATTTTTTTTAGATTTATAGAAAGTTAATAAAATTTGCAACAATTATTTTCTATCTTCTTATTTTACATCAGTAGCGTATTAAACTTGTAGTAATTGACTCTTTAATTATTCCAATGATCCAGTTTTTTTTTTAAATTTTTAAACCTTTAATAGATTTATTTATTACATTTTGCTAAACTATTTGAATTTAATATAATAAAATAAATTTCAATTAACACTATAACGAAATATGCAATTTACCACAATCCAATCAACTATACCATTGCCAACATTCTCTAAAAATTCATTGTGTGAGGTTTTCAGCCATCACCCCTTACTTAACATTTTTTGATCATGTGATAATATCGATAATGAGCAGCAGCAGAAGCATGCAACCCTTTTATGTTTAAAAGTTAACTGCATTTATGCGGGTTTTTGATATCCATCTCCATTGGAAGATGTGAGGGTGCAATTGAAATAGCAGCCTTGCCCTCCTCATCATCATCATCATCATGTGCCACATGTTTCCCCAAAATAATAAAAAAAAATAAATGTTTAATTAATCTAAAATCATCAATTAGGCATGTACGTGCGCGTATATACCACCCTACATATGTTTATGCTGCGTTAAACGATGGCATCGATGTGTCATTAACATAATTCTTTGTTATTCATTGATACACAACAATTGGTGCAAGTTCACATGCATTTTAAACCATAATGGTTAACCTTGTAGAGTAACCCGAAACTTATCTATGAACAATGTCGAGGTTATATCTCTTAACATGCTTTTTTTCTCAACACAGAATTTATACTTTAAGTTGCACCTGAACATCAGTTCACTTGTTCTCTTATTTATTCACAATAGAAAACCTTTTCTTTTTATAATTTTTTCTGGTGTGGGTGGTAAACTTTGATGATGAAAGATCTGTGTGCTTGTATGGGTGCGCGGCGCATAAGGGAGAGATGAGTTTTTTTCTCTTCTTCATTCTTATTCTTCTTTGAAAGTGTCGGTTTTTCGGCGTAAAATAGGTATACGCTATTCTTTTATATATGCGTGAATGAATGAATGAAATTTAATAACCATTCTTAAAAATATGCGTGTTGTGTTTGTTTTTGGCTTGTATTTTTAATTTATATCGAATCGGAATAAATTTCAATAAATTATTGAATTACAATATTCAATGCGATTTTGCAACACCATTGTTCTCCAAATTGATTTGGTTAATTAATCTAGGTGTTACCTACTTTGCAAACCAAAATATTCTCAAGTAAAAATGCGTTATAGTCTTCCTAATAAAGAGACTTTAATTACTTATTAGTGTCATTTTAAAGTGTATTATTAACAATTTCCTTCTTAAAATTGTAAATGTTGATTAGAATAATGTAATCATAAATAGAGCGCAAACGTTTACGCAAATTTCCAAGAAATATATTATTTTACTATAAAAATTGTTGGGTTTTCTTATTTATATTATATTTTTAATTAAACTATTGTTATAAAAGTTCGCAGACATATTCAATCCATGTTACTTACATAATGCCACAAATTAGACCTAATATTTGTCATATAGTGACCAATTTGTAATCCTAGTTCTCTAAATTGAGAAATAACGCTTCTCTGCTGTAACTTTTTTTAAATACAATAAACAACTTTAACTATATACAGCATGTGACACTGTTTTACGATAGGTTTAAGGGCTGTACTGCAACATTGTTTATGCAACTTTCCCTAGCTAGACAATGTTCTTCTACTTAGTGCAATCTATAGTAAAAGACATAACACTGAATGTGGGACACTTTGTGAGATGCTTTTATGGGATGTTGGCTCACCTTTTTTATCAAGTTTGAATCAATTTTTGACTAGACCAACTTACTAAATCATAAATAGATATATGTTTATATATATCTAACAGCGTAAAACTAATTTTATTTAAACTTTTATTGAGATAACAAAAACAAAGCTCATTCGCAACTATTATAATTAAAAAATCACCTATAACAGTAAAACGTCCATCGACTGTAGTGCACAATTTAATGGCTTTGGAAAATAATAGAATTGCAAAATAATTTGTTCAAACCTCAAATACACCACCACCATCATATACTGTCCATTCGTTTGCTATTCATTGTTCGCGCGCAAGAAAGAAAAAAATCATACGACAATAATAATAATAACAACGTAAGCGTTGGCATGTTGTTGAAAATGTCATGGATGTTTGAGGTAAAATCGTTTCTATTCATCTGCGAGAGTGGTAGAAATGAATGATTTGTTGTGCAAAAATTCGTAACAAATTCCAACACATTTCTAATCTAGTTGTTCATTCTATTATCGCCGAATGAACGCCGCATTGTCGATGGTAATACTTGAAATTATAAAATCCCTTACAAGGTGCGAAAGGTAAGAAACCATGACGGGATTTTTCACAGATATTCATGTGTTCAAGTGCTTAGCGATTATGGAAAGCCATCAAGTGTTAAATAGTTTTTGCACAAACTTTTTTCATTCGCTAGATAGGCACTTGATACGCATTTGTACCTGCCGCACTCCTCTCGAACCAACAAAGGCGGCACTTGAGCAAACGTTTTCGATTTGTTGCAAAACGTTGTATAATCGTTTCTGGTTAAAGCGCCGCTTTCATCAAATTTAAGCCTGTCGGCAAGAGTTCCATTCAACAGAACCAGAGTTTCATTTACTCAAATATTTACGTACTGCGTATATTTAAAATGCAAAAACATCTTACTATTTTCTTAATGGAATCCGAATTTTAAGGATTACACTACAAATCTATGCAAAGAGTATTGAAAAATAATGATTTTTTTATTTTACACCAAACCAAATATTAATTTATATTATAATTGTTTTGTGTATAATTTCGTTGGTAAATTTTCAAATCCAGATCTTTACAAATAAAATCGGTAGTGTATTAAATTCAAGGAACATTATTATTTTTGGAAACCATATTAAATTCAGAATAATTTACTTACAATTCAGCGCTTATGATCCTATATTTCTCTGCCTATGACAGATTTGTGCGACAAAAACAGTAAAGTAGTCCAATCACAAAAATATCAGAACAAGTAGATAACTTAAAGTAAGTGTTGGGATCTCTATGTCCCATTGAAGTCTAAAATTGTATAAAACTAATCAAATAAGTGTTAAACCAAATAATTAAATATTGTTAAATGTAAATATTGAATAATTGTTTAGTATAAAGGAACCAAATTGTAGATATTAAATATTTTTATTCAGCAATCCAATGAAGTAGAACTATGAATGATTTACATTGACGCAGCGTCAATACAGTTTGAAACAATCGTCTATGCTAATCCTAATTAAAGCCAAGCGAATATTCTCATTTATGTAAATTACAAATTGTGATTATAATGTTATATGAAAGGCTGCATATATTGAAGCAGCCATGACTGTGGACATGACACAGTTTTCCTCCTATGCTGCGGTTGCAATCAATAATCAATATCACCGATCTATGAATCGATTTAAATGTTGCAATATGAGATCTCTCACATAGCTGTGGGTGGTCTTGAAAACTGTATTCACTTGTAAAGCAGCGCGCGCTATTGTTGCAGCGTTTTTCACTATGCAGATGTAAAAAAAACGTTTTTCTTTTCTTTTATATATTATTATATATGTCAAAATAAATATAATATTAAATGCATTTCAATGCGCTATTAATTTTAATTAAAGTCAAGTGTTAAAATTCTTTTTTTAATAATAAAAAAACGCATTACGCAATCCTGCGCGCATTTTCGTATTATTGTAATGGTTATTGACCCATATCGAATGTGGCATTATAAATTAGAGAGAAGTCAGGTAAATTATGATGACACTAAGCTGTATGGTGCGGTGCGGTGCGCACGTTGTGAATTATTTACCATTGGTAACGCGTGCCGTTTCTGATCACAACTTCCGGTATTACTGATCCGTGGCGCCCATATTGTATCCAATATGCTGTATACCACCACACACATTTATATATGTATATAGGAATTATTATCCAATTATATTTAATTTATTCTACAATAGATAAAAGCCGCTGATATTCCGATGAGATGTCGTTTAAAACAATTGTTACTCTAATTATAGGGTGATTTGTTTTTTTTTTATTTTCGACTAAATGATTGTTGGTATTAGTCACAACTAGTTTTGCGTGTCGATGCTCTCAAATCAATTTCCACTTATCCAAAATAGCCAATTTCGTTTAGTATTTATTTTGTGTATAACCCTCAAGCTTTTTAATCATCATTATTTACATTAGATGATAAAATTTCAATTTATGTCTATTATGCATTTATTTTAACGCTAAACTAACAAAAATTTGACATAAAATGATTAGCTTTCACTAACTGATTCAGCCTGTCAATGTTTAAAAATCAATTTCTACATATTCAAAATAGGAAACCAATTCTGTTTAGTCTTACGTATTATATAAGACTAAAATTGTTAATTACGAATTGAAATGGGACTTAAAAAAAATTAGAATGGGGTTTTGGTTTTATAATTTGCTGCCACCACAGTTCATGTTTTATCTGGTGCAAAACTTAGAATTTTCCAACCACCTGCCTTTTATACTATACGGAGAATCAGCATCATTTCAAAAATAGTGTCGATCTCCAACTGGCACATACTTACATATCTAGAACTTGTTATTGTATAGCAGGCGAAGTTAGCCACAAACAAACAAAAAGCTGGATGATGTGCTAAATGATGTCAATAAATGCATTAACATATTTTATTTAATGAAGTTGTTTCAATAATTATTATTACAAAAATAATAATTTATAACTTGATAAATTTATGACTTATTTAATATGTGCGAGTAAACTATACTCAATTTTGAATACAATTCACAATTTTGCGTGTCAGAATCAATTGCCAATTATCCCGAATTAACCAATTTCATTTCATATTTATTTTATATACCCCCAGGCTGTAAATCGTCATTATTTGTATTATTAAACTCGTTAGAATTTAATCATTTTAGTTGATTACTTAATTCTAGTATTTAGTGAGAAATGATCACAGTTCTAATCTACCTTTCCTCGCATTTAATGCGTGTGTGTTTGCATATAAAGAAAAATAGTCAAATTAAATTTTTTAATGTGTTAAAAATGATAAATGACTTAATAATAGGGCGCAGTTTGTTTATACAAAACTGTACTTTTTTAATAAAAAAAATCTACGTAATTTCTGCATTTAATTTACTTTCATTTACATTCATCTAAATATTTAGGTAAAAATCAACCATTAATCAAAACATACTACAAGTAATTGTGAAAAGTTACATTTTAGCATTTGAAATTATTTTTGACAGCTGATTTGTTTTTATAATACAATCATTACATTCACTCTAAACGTAAATGATTACACATTATTATTACATATAGAGTAAAAGTAGTAATAATATACCAACATACATACATACGTATTGCAAATAATCTAACGAAAATATTTATTATTACATAAATCAAAAATGCGCTGCTAGAGAAATAAACGAACGTTAATTGGTTTTATATGTAAACTAATCGAATTTGGTATTCTTAATATGATTAATGAATTACGACGAAATTAAAATTTAAAATAGTTTCAATAAAT
>JARJDW010012285.1:0-15445 GCA_030264715.1 Adinopsis sp. GC000173
AAAAATGTATCGCTCCGTTTTCATATATTTAGGAAAGTCAAATTATAAATACCTTTCAAACAAAAAATAAAAAATTCTAAATTTCGGTTATTTTAGTCTTAAATAATCATAATTTTCGTAGAAAAGTTTGTTTGACTTAGACTACATTCAAAATTTCAAGGCATGAAAACAAATTTGGTTACAATTCCTATTAAAAGAATAGGGATAATTAATGAATTTGTCAAGTATTTCCATTAATAACATTTTTATTATTTCTTTATTCCAGATAGTGTCCGCTGATACTTTGTCTCAAATTGTGGAAATCACTTTGCACAAAAAATGAGAACAATTTTATATCAATATTTTAAATTTCTTACCACTCTAACCAACTACTAGCAGATACTTGAAAGAAAGAATAGACTGAAAACATCAAACTCAAGTAAATAAGTATGTAAGTACATACTAAAAATAAAATTTTAATTTAGTAAATCTGGCTTTCCCGTTATGCAGATGCCTATTTTAATTAAGCTAATAATTTCTGAATATCAAGAATTAGGAAAATCCGCAGTTTTTTAAATAAAATATCTTTTTGTAAAGCATAAAGACACACCTGTTTTTCTCGACTACTTATTACTCCCCCATGATGAAATTAGATGAAACAATAATCATCATATACACATTCTCATAATATTTTCAATTTGCAAAAGCTTTTTAGAAATGCTATCAACTTACCCTCTTTATTTTCATCAAACATAAAATATATATATCAACCTATTCTTTAATAATATATACATATATATATATATATATATATATAGCAGGTATTATTGTATGTGAAAGAAATAAATCCGGCTCCTCTATTCGTTATTATTGAATCGATTTAATCAGTTCACTAAATTGTAATTAAATGTATTATTAAGACGTTTTGTGAGATAGGTTTTTTTTGCTAGAGCAACCTTCAAAGAATGTTTATAGTTTGGCTGAGCCTAAGCCATATACACAAGATACACAATCCAATCAAGAATCTAATCTGCGAAACAAGCAGACGGTTTATATCCGCAAATACGAAAATATTGTATCGGCAGCGCATACAACAGCGAAGCAAAGACAATATATGAAAAATTAAATTTCCGACTTTTTGCGCGACGGCATGCAACAAAAAAACGTATAATGCTCGGCCAGCAAAAAATATGTTAAAATTAGAACTTCCACTGTTAAGTTTTTTTCGTAATAAGTGTATGCAAATATGTACCTTTTATTAAATTACGATAGCCTCTAAAAAAAACTCTATTAATTAACGCATCGCTCACTACTATGCGATTTTAAAGTAAATTAACGTATTTGAAATCATTTTTAACGAGTAGGCAAATTCGATGCGTCAATTCGTTTTTAATTAATTCAGTTTCTGTTATCTTGCGCTGCATATATGCATGCATTCATCATTCGCATTTGAAATGACTTTCCAAATCCTCCAGACAACCAACCGACTCTATCCTTAAAATAGCTTAATATCTCAACTTGTCATATTATTTAGGTTATGTTTGCGAAGCTAGATCTCGTAGAAATAATGCACCAGCAGCATTGAATTACATTACTATACATACATAAATAAATATTGCTTAACAACATTCGTTTTGTGCCAGACTAGTATTAAATAGTGAATGTGTAAATATATGCACAATCCTCCATAATCAACAAAATTTGATGTGCGGGATGTTTAAAGTTCAAGTCATGACAACGTTTTACAAAACAAGAGAGCGAATTTAAACTAATGGAAAGTGCATTTATTCTCTGCGTCTGCAACATGGTCGTCTTCCATTTATAAACTTATGCGCTAACAGTTAACTACTACAATGTGGAAAGCTTAGACGACGCTCCCAACATTTCGGGTAAGACTAACTATCTTAGAACAGATGTTATAACCTGAACGTCTGATTGGGGGCCCTAATACTACTTCGACGGTGGTTAGCATTAATGACCCGGACGACTTTGTAAAAATTCTTCCAGACGTTTTAGATAAATGTTTCGTTTTAAACTCTTGCGGTTTTTGTTTATAAAGAGTGTTTCTTAAAGTGCTGTTTATAAAAGTAAAGGTTGAGGCAATGTCAAACAAGAAGTACATCAAATTTTTAAATTCTATATTGTGATTAAAACTTTCGTAGTATATTCTGGTAATATGAAACGACAAAACTTAAATCGCATTATTAATCATTTCTAAACACATATTCTCTATTTATAAACTATTTTTAACAAAATTTAAGTGCCTATAGTGAATAATTAGAGAGAAAAAAACATTTTCTGGTAAAAATGAGGCTAAAAATTACGTAAAGGGTAGGTATTGGAAAAAATTGAGAAAAACAAGAAAACTTAAATCCCATATTAATCATTTCTAAGCACAAATTCTCTGTTTATTAATTATTTTTAACAGATTTTAGGTGTCTCTAGTCAGTAATTAAAGAAAAAAAATTTATAAACTAAAAGTCCAAATTAAATTCTGCTGTTTTTGATGAGTTTGTGTTAACACATTAATAACAATAATACGATTATTCAATTTAAAGGGGGCTCTAATTGGAAATTTATACCATTAACTACAAATTAAATCAATACAATTTTCGTTTGCATATTTTCACTTTTTGGTATAAAATAAGTACGAATAAGTCTTAAAATCTAAATGTAAAACAAATTAAATTTATTCACTCTAATTGTAATCTGTTATACTTAAAAAGAGTTTTTGACAATTTTTTACTGGGAGTGTTATTATGTAATAACATTACACTGAGACCCTAAATTACGCCCCTACAACATGAAATGTGATTATATTATGTATACGAAACCAATGCTTTATGTTACAACACATTTAAAAGAATTAATGGAAACTTTGATTTACGTATTGAAATTCTGAAATTTGAAAATGGTTAAAAATCAATTTGTAATTTCATAAAATTGAATGAGATATTAGATAATACATTAAAAATACAATATTCAATATTAATACAATGAATACGTAATATGAATTGAATAATAATTAAAATTAATAAATTTATAATGTTGGATTCTATTTATAACATATACATATACGTCTATCAGTGTAGTAAGCCTACATACCTACATTATTGCAGATAGATGTGGTTGACACTGTTTGAAAGCCATTGTACAATGAAATCTAATATATTAATATCAAATATCAATTGTCTAATATTAAATGCCATTTGGACAATGTTGAATCTATTGATAATACACAATAAGTGCACATTCACTCCAAATATATAGCATAACTATTAAATGAATGTCGGGTTTCATATAATTATCGCTTCCATATTCGCAATGAGGATAATAAAATATCGGTTTGATTATTAAATTAGATCAATTTGCAAAGTACTGTGTCTAATGGAGTAAATCGTTTTTGTTTTTGCAAATGCATCATTGACATATTTTCATAAATTCTAACAACTTTTTTGCTGTTTTTAACTCTTGGTAAAAGGCTGGATCTTTTAAAAGCTCTAAAACAGCAGGTACCCTTAATGAATGAACAGTTGGACTTGCCCAATTCGAAATTACTGAACATTTTTTATTAAATTGGTTTATCCTAATACATTTTTCTGAGAAAATACTGGTTGAACTTATAGTGTACAAATAACGTACCATGTAAAATATAGTTAGTTCCGATGATTGTCATAGACCAAAATAGGTATCAACTCTTTTATTATTTCTATCCAGTGTATTTCTTTGAATTTTTATTCTAAATTGTTACATTAGTGTTTTTTTTTCATTTAAATATATTCAAACTTGGCTATTAATTTGATTCTTGAAAGTGCAATGCGCTTTTTTCCATCACTCGTCAAGTGCAAGCATCCTTGAAAGGCGCCTAACGTCGGAAGCGTCGTCTGGCTGATTCTGATTAGTTATTTGACAGCACGTGCCAGTTTAGAATCAATTTCTGCATGTTTATTTCAACAGTAATTGCATTCGGGAAAAGAAGGAAAAAGGAAGCTTTTTATCTGATAACATTGTTTGCTTGTACGACGAAATGTAGAAAATAATGTCGCTCGTTTTTTCTCGTCGATACGTTGTTAAAATAAATAGAAATCTAATACATTTTACTCAATAAAATTGTCCGTAATGATAAAAGATGCTCGACGGGAGAGAATGAAAAAAACATCCAAGTGAAATAAACTTACCTGTTCATCGTCGAGTAGTTTTTCATCGTTCTCCGGCTCTGGTTCTGGTTCGGAGTTGGATTCGAGTTCCCTTTGTGGCGAAAAACATTTCGTAAACACAAATATATTTTGTGCATCTACGGTCTTAGCATCGCCACACTGGCTGCTCACACTTTCCACCGCAGATGCGATGCTTTCCTTACTACGTCGTGACATTTTTTCAACATTTTTCATTCCACTTCGTAAATACATGTTTAACACTTTCAACTCCTTCCGCAGCTGAAAATAATCCACAATCAGTAATCCACCACTATGTTTACAAAACATACAGGTATGATTAGTTGCATACGTTTCCATCAAAATGCATAATTGAAATTAGCAATAATCTATTAAATGACTAAAGGATGTAATAGTATAAAGACACTCAACTAGTTTCATGACTTGTAATCAAATTATGATAGCGCATTAAAAATAATTAACATTCGATTACGGAATTTTGTTGTTTACTCGTGGAGAACATTTTGAGGTTATAAAATACGAAACCACAATAATCATAATGTAGACAATTCATTATAGTAATGCAATAAACTCTATTATAATCGAGCTAACGAGACAATAATGTAAATTAATAAGCCTACCTGACGTACAATCAACATTAAAATTGATAAATAATTAAAGATTTTATATCCACATGTGAATTTGCATGTGGGACTGGGAAAAAAGAGTTCTATGCTGGTAAACACAAACTGATAAGCATGCGCCATCTACTAGAAATGTGTGCCAACTGCATAGGGCGCCATCTCGTGTTTGGTAGCACATCTATATCGCGCTAAATTATTTAAATTTAAAAAGTGTATAAAATCAGTAAAATCTATCTAATTAAGACAATTTATATTTATTTTATTATTAAAATTTCATTGAAAATAAAGATAAAAACTATGAACAAAAACATGTTACAATATAAACATAAAAATCATACATTTTATATATATATCAAAAAAGGAATTAAGAGAAATAAAATACAAAGATTTGATTGTATCTAACCCTGAACACATGGACGGTTAAAAAATTATAAATACAGCACCTATCTAATAATAAAATAAACGATTCGTATTTACTATCGAAATAATCTATATCTATATCATGTAAAACTTTGCATAAAACGTTCTTTTCATTACGAGATAATGATAATAAAAAAACATCTTAATGCAATACATTACTACATTTTACGTAAATTAGTACGGGGTCACTCACAACATTTTTGCATTTACGCAAAAACTTTATATACAAATAATAGTTTATATGAAAAAAGTATGCTAAAATGTAATACTATACAAAGTAGATGACAAGTTTTGGTATACAAAATAAGTTAAATCATAATAAAAAATTATTACTAATAGCTATACTTATAATGTACCTAGTTTAGGCCTTAGAGTAACGAATTATTTACATAAAATATGCAATATCATGGTAATGAAATAATAAATGGTGTATGCTTGCTGTAAAAACAAATCCTAGACTAATAATCTTAAATTAAGTTATAATACATAAGTGTTAATGTTGTAAATAATAAGTATGAGGCAGTATTGAAAATACAATAAGAAACAGACAAGTTAACTTATTTTGTATAACCCGTCTATACCAAAAAAAAAGAAAAACGATAAAAAGCTAATCTTAAACTTTATCAAGCAATGCTTTAAATTTGTACTGCATTGTGGAAGAGACTCATTCAATATCGAATATATCATATATATATAAATGTAACAGTGCAATAAAGCATTATTCATAAGGCGCTGATTTCGGCTTTTATGTCATAAGCCAAATTATACAATATATATAAAAAATTCTTCTCTTATGGCAATGATTGATGATCGAATAATTTTCCCTCCTCTCAAAGCGCATTATTAATAAATCCAGTTGACTGGCACCCATTGATGCTCAGTGGTTAAGGATTCCAGGGCTTCCACAACCTTTCGAAACGTTGAATCAAAGTCGTTGTTTGTTATTACGAGATCAATGTATTTATCGTAAGTTCGTTGCATTGACGCACTATCCTCCAGCGTCCGCTTTAAATCCTCCTCCTAAACAGCATAATAAAATTAGTTATTTTTGTGGCATTTAATTAGCAAGCTACATCTAAAGCGTGCGCAATAACATATTCATTATTTATTTTACTTAATAAATCAACATGTTATTGGATTTAAACAAAATTTAATTAAAAATATAAAACTTACTTCATATAAAGATGCGAGAGATTCCAGAGTTCTTGCCCGTCGTGAGCTATACCTTATAGAACTTTGTCGCTCAAACTGTCATGCAAAACACAATAAATATAAACAAAAAAATTAAATAAAATGAAACGAAAATAAAACATGCGCGCAATAATGGGGAAATTTTTGAAGCAAAAATATTAGTGTAAAAAAATAAAAAAATTTCAATAAAAATACATCCACCACATGAATTCCGCCGAAAAAAATTCAATTTGCGTCAAAAATCACATAAGAAAGAAATGAAACATGCGTTCGCGTAAGTGCGATGAAGAAAAACTCACAGCTAAATTGCGACTGGATAAATTCCGACTGGAATTTCTCATATTGCTGCTATTGCTCTTATTCACGTCGTACAGCGTCTTCAGATGCTCCATGCCGGGCGCGGCAATAAATATGACGTACGGGAGGAATTCGGTGCTGTTGTGTAGAATCTTGAGCGACGCCGGGCTGCAATCCAAAATGCACATCTTTCCCTGCTTTATAACGTCGCGCACTGTATCCAAATGCGTCCCGTATAAGTATCCATTATATTCACCATATTCTAGCAGTTTATGATTTTTGATTTCCTCCTCCATTGTCTCGCGGTCTGTGAACCAGTAGCTTTGGCCGTTTTCCTCTAAAACGCGTTGCGGCCTCGTCGTCCCTAAAAAACCACACAAATAAATTATAATTGCATCGAATTAAAACATCATCTGTAATTAGCTTTTTTTCTTTACGGGTATAATAAACGATAATAACATAATAACAGCCATGAGAAGGTACGTACGTAAAAATGCATTGTTCGTAATAAAATCGCTCTAATAATATAATTTACAAAATAATGTTGTGCAAATTTACAAATAATTTTATTATTGTGCATTAAACTTCTGGGAAAGATAAACATTACAACAATATGCTCGGTAAGCAGTTAACGATTAGGTAATTAATAGTTATCAGCACGTTTTAGACTTTTCAACAAGTTTTGAGTGATTTTATGATATACTCACTCACTCTCTTAATGCAAAAGTTGTTAGAAAACTTTTAATGCCAATGCAATTAAGGATTTAATAATTACAGATAACAGGGCGCATTTAAGGATAAACATCGATTAAAATGCACAATTTAAATTCCTTTAATTTTAATTGTTTAAAAAAATACGAAATCGTGATTCAATCATTGCTGTTTTAAATCATACGTTGCAAAAATGAATCATTGTTTATTTGCGAAACACTAAAATATCTACGTCTGTCGTGCAAGATATCCTTTCGAGTAAATCCAAGCGTTAAACAACGACGTAACGTTGATTGATGTCTGGAGATGAGTAAAAATGCTCTAGGCATTATGTAGCTTTTTTACTAGATTTTACTGCTACTAGAAAATATCATTAAAATCGATTTAAAAATGAAAAGGAATGCAAAAAGTTAGAGCGCGTGTTTGATACATTTTTGCAAATCTCATCGCAAGATTTATGTGCTTTTAACGGATGCGTTAGCTTAGATATACAACTGAGTGGGAAAAATATAACATACAATGCGCAAACCCCTAGTCTTTTTACCTAAATTGACAGCTTTTCCTACACGATATATTAAATAATTGAAATTGAAATATTGTTTTGTTACCTACAAACAATTTTTCAATCTGCAGTTAGACATCCTAATACTTTTGTCTGGCCGTCTATATTGTGACAATTGTAATAGACACATCCTTTATTTATTGTTTGCATCAATATAATATTTTGTATTCTAAATATATATTAAAAAAATCAAATCATTAACTTATGAATCATGTTATATAGAGGTTACATTTGACCCAAAGTCACCTACTTTGAATGTCTGATTAATGAAAACAAGTTGAAAAGACATAAAATCTTAAGAAAAACCACAAATAAATATCACTTAAAAATGAAATTCACAATAAATTGTCTGTCAGTAACGGCGTTATATCACCTTAATCTGGAAATTTTGTTTTCAAATAAATTTGATGTAGTTTTATGCATCTAACTTACAATTAGTATGTAACAAGTTCCATGACTTATTTTAACTTCTTTATCAGGAAACAATTTGTTTTAATTAATTTTGTGATGATTGCACTAAATAAATTATTATAAATAGTAATAACAATTTTACCAATCAATGTATAGGTATATATAAAATATAAATGATATTTCGATTGTTTAACCTGCAATTGACTGACTAAGATATCTATTTAAACTCACTTTTCCTAAACTTTCCACTAACATAACATAATAAAGCAAATATTTTATATACATATAATACTTACAAGGTACAACGCATCCAAATTTGTTAGAATCACTATTAATCAGCCTATTTTTAATCGTACGTCGTCCAACGCCCTGCGTTCCAACCAACACCAACGTTTTTCGCTTGAACGGCGGCATTCGTGTAACTTCCTCATACAACAACAACTCCGCTTTATCAAAATCGGTATTACTCTTCGACTGATAAATAATTTTCTTCTTCTTCTTTGAGATGCGCGCACCGCAAATGCTAATCTTATGTACATAATCAGCCTCGGGGTGAACGAACGCCTTGCGACGCTCTTCCAGTTCAATGGAAGGAATTAGACCGACGGGGCCGTCGGTGCCTACTTTCTTCGCCTGCCACCAGTTTGGATCTTTCTGATCAAGGATTTGGAGTATATCCCCGCGATCAAAATGCAAGCCGATCTCTTTGCATGGAAGGAGGGTGTCGTCTTCTGGATTGTATTCAAACAACGCACGCATGTAGCACTAAAACGATAGCAATTAATTACTCCGGTGACATTTTCAATGTTTTAATTATTTTTTTATGTAAATATATCGCGCTGAATCCACCAGGGTATGTGACATTTCTCTTCAAATTAAAAATTTAATTAAGGAATCATATTTTGTGAAGCTATTTATAAGTTTTGAATTAACAAATCGTTGAATTTGGTAATGAATTTGGTGCTAGCGCGTGATAAACTATTAATATATAATCGAAATCGGAAAAAACACTTGATTGGTTCACAAAATTGCTTGTTGCGAATTAATAATACCTAAATAAATAATTGATTTAGGTAAAAAGTAGAATTTTTTATATGTGCTGCCGTTTTTGGAATATTAAAATACTAAAATAGACTTAAGTGACAATAAAAAATATAACTGTGAAAAGTACAACAAAAAAGTTATATCTATGAATCGTAAATAAATATAAATGTAATTAATAAAGTAAAAAAATGTGATGAAATGTCAACATTAAATAAATTGTTGAAATTACTTCAAGCAAGTAATTTTCGCTCTAAATTCGTAGTGTAACAATTTATCTAGATAACTCACTGTTAATTTTTTATTAATGCCGTTTGTCGTGTGTCCATTAGCCATAACCATTGATTCATGTGTAACAGAATTGGTATCGATGCTATTAACTTGTCCAACCTTTAAGGTAACTGAATCTTTTGTCTTGGCAATTTCCGTTTGTAAATCTTCCGGCGTGTAAACTGGCGTGCCATTAACTTCCAAAATAACATCGCCGGCATGCAACAGTCCTTGCTTCTCAATCATTCCACCCTCCAAGATGCGTGCCACTACCAGGTTCTCATTGTCGTCCACGTGCACCTACGGAAAAAAACGTGCGCATTACTTTGACAAATTGCACAGCTAATTAACATACCGTGAGGCCTAACGGCTCGCCGGGCTTCTTTCGTATGCCGACCATTCTAAACGTCTCGCCCGGCATTCCGTTCAATTCTGGTAGAATATCTTCGATCTTCGGACTGGATACCTTCGGGCCGAGAATCACCGTCGCGATTTGATCGTGCGTGTCGATCAGCGATTTGATGTGCGGCTTGGCCAGCAATCCGCCTAATTCGCGCACCTCGCGATTGTGTGATCTATTGCAGCGCAGTACTAATTCGCTAAGGATGTCTTTGTTGCCGGTGGCGACTGGATCTGGTAGAGTTGGCGGCTCCTCTAAGCGATCTTGAACCTTAAAAAAACAAAACAAAGATAAATTGCATGAATGTGTATGTATAGCGTAGCGTAGTGAATGGCTGCTATTTAGAGCGTGAACGCATTTAGTAAAATGAAGACACGAGTAATAAGAAAATATGCGCGGAATTGCCGTTTACATGGGTTTAAAACTATTACATACTTAGAATCAAATCCAATTAAAATAATTGATAATATTATGTATTATATCAGAGGTGGGCAACCATTTTTGAACAATTTTAGGTCAAAATTTAGTCTAAAAAAATTAAATTTTATTAGAAAAATGCTAGACTTTCATTTTTGTAAGCAAATTTTAAATCTTTATCCAAAATTTATCTATAATTTTGTAATATTTGTTAGAAAACACATAAATTAGAAAAAAATTTAATTAAAAAAACACAAGAATCGCTGCTTAAAATATATCAACAAAATTTTTGGTATAATGCTATGTTTTACATTGCATGTTTTATTATTTCAAATTTTGTTAATTAATTTTTATGCAATGACAATTTTACAATTTTGATTAAAAAATTAAATTAACTTAGAAATTAAAAACAATTATGTTTTGTAAATTTTTAAACAATAGTAACTAAATATAACTCAAATTCAATTTATTTTTTATGGCAAAACCAATTACGAATGCTATTGGTTAAAATTCCACTATGAGATAATCATTTTCCATTATTTTTAAGACGTGCAAAATATAATGTAGGTGATATAATAAAGTGCAGCATTAAAATAATTTTTGCTTTCAATCACATTTTTTGGATATTGAAGTATTTCTATAAATAATTTAAACTAAATAAAAACATATTTTTTTAGATATTTAAATATCCCGAGAAATAATAAAATAGTTTGTTTGCCATTACTTGGTGAGCCATGCAAAATACTTGGTAGGTCTCACAAATAATATTTGAAATGAAAGAAATGATTTACGCCATTTTTTGCACCAAACTTATTAATATTTATCGACGTTTCAAGGTTGCAAATAAAAAATATGTTTCATAAACAATTGCGTCGATAGACGACAAATACATTATGTTGTATAAGTTAGATAATAATGCAACATTTATTACGTACCTACTTGGTGATCAGTCAATCGTAATAATAAAGTTTTTTCTACTTATATTACAATGCGTACTTCCAGTAACAAGAAAGCATACATAGACATATTGAGTTTTTTATTTCACAATTTACTTAAAAATTTTCATCATTGCTAGATGGTAGTAATTAAAACCAAGTAAAACAATAATTGTGTCGTTCAATCACTAAAAGCAATTAGAATTGTGTGGCAAATTTAATTAATAATTGAATACAATCCGCCACAAAGTCGTGATTTGAACTGATATCGCGTCGTTGAACGCCAAACAGACATCCATATTACATATCAACATTAATAATATTTTCACAGTAAAAAACGACGCATAAACAGCTGATTACAATATACGAATCGAAGGTGGAGTTATCAATGAATGAGCTGTGGAGTAAAACGATATTTCAGATAAATAAAACCATATATATGAATAATAAATAAGTATTGTAATTATAAACGTATGTAATTAAAATATATTTATAGTAAATATACAAGCGAAAAAACATGAATGAAATTGAGGCTATAAATCGTAATTTTTTGCTATAAAACCATTTTTAATCTACATAGTTTTAATTGTGTTGTGATATTGTCAAAACTTTTCCACTTGGAGTTATTTTATTATCTTCAAAAATGTAAAGTTTTTTGCATACTTCAACTTTGCTAATGTATTATATAACATAAATATTTAAATTTAGAATTGATCACATTTTTTATTCTCGAAAAGAATATAATATATTCTAACACATAATCTGTTGATAGCATGAAAAATAATTAGGTAAAACTAAGAGGCTGTAAATCGTCATTTACTATCAAATATTTTTTAATCGGGATAGTTTTAGCTTTTTCTGATATTGTCAAAAGTTATTTGCAAACTTGGACATGATCGTTCGCATTTTTAATCCTCAAAAATAATAATATTCTAATACATAACCTGTTGTTAGCATGAAAAATAATTAAAACTTCAAGACTATCATTTGTTATATACTATAAAATAATTTTATATCTTCAAAATACAAACTTTTTTGCACTTTGTCAACTCTGCTAGTGTTTACTACGACATAAATCATTAAAATTGGGCACGATCGCATATTTAATTCTCAAAATGAATATAATATTCTAACATACAGCCTGTCATTAGAATGAAACATAATTATAACGCAGAGAATGTTATCAGGAATGTAAATTTTTGCATAATTACATCCTTGCGAGCAATTAAAATACAAACGCTCATTCAGATTGCGTATATACATATTATAATTTGAAAAAAACGCACATGTCATTTTCCCGGCTAGGCCACGAAGATGATAATAAATTATTGAACCTCCTCCATTTGCAAAAGGAAATATTATAGTATAGAAAAGTCGTCGTAAAAAATGCGAACGACGTGAAAGCAGTAATGAACATCAAATTAAATAAATTACTTGGAAAAAATAACTTTTATACGAACATGCAATAAAATTTTATTGTTTTCTGCCGCATTAAAAGATTATGCAATGGAAAAACGATTTATAAACAAAATTTGACTGCGCGCTGACTGATAATTTCAAACCATTAGCTGCAATTTGAGCACGAAATCATTTAATCACCATTCATCTAAACATATTTTAAACGAAGTTAATCTAATTAATAATAATAACGTAAGCAAGCGCGTAAAAAGAGGCTAAACGCAGTTAAAACAACATTAACGTTGTTGTTGTTGGTAGTACCATAGTTGTAATTCCTACCGTAACGAAACATTATTTTTTCGGCAAAATCGTGGTATAATCTAGCAATTATTTATATTGTACGAATTCATTCCTACTCTTCAGTTAGTAGGTAGTTATAGTAGTAAGGTAGAATAACAATATGGCTAACTGTTGTTTTATTTCTATTTAAAACATGTGATGTAATAGTGTGTGTTCTCATCCTTTTAACTTGCACCTAACCGTTAACCAAAACTTTGTTCGTTTTGTTTACTTTTCAAACATGTCCGCGTTGTTGAGTAAATATAATAATAATAATAAAGCCATGTTTGTTATAAGGTGTAAACACTTACAGAAAATAGAATAAATACATTTTTAATTTGGTATTACTCATCTTTTAAGCATTCATCTATCAAGGGAATATAAAATTATAACACACTTTTGTAATCACTATGGAAATTCAAGGCTATGTGTGTAAGGAAAAAGTAGTTGAATTATAAAAATAAAATATTAAAAACATAATAAATAACAAGCTTCTTGTAAAGATTGTATAAAATTATAATTGAATAATACTGTATTTACTGACATTCTTCTATAGACGATTTAAAAAAATAATTTTTCCCATCCAATTTAAGAAATAGTCGCAAGAACTGTTGCAATTTACCAGTTGTTGATGAATTAGAAGATTAAGACCTTTAAATTGGATATATTTTTATAAATCCATTTAGTGAAGACATTCATCTAACTTACTACTAAGCTACATCATCAATTTTTCGCATTAGTGTTAGTGCTATCATTTAATTTCGCTTCACTTTTAACACCAGAAACATTTTCTGCAATATTTGTCATACTAGTTATTCAATTTTATGAATTTAAATTTAATTGCAGTCCAAGAAATTTGTTTGTAAATTTGGATAAAAAGTCTTCTATTTCTAACATGTGTTATTTTTACTGCTGCAAAAGTCAAAAACCTAACTCGCAATTTTTATGTATTTATTGCCTTCTTTTCTTCAATTTTTGTAATGTTGGAGTAATTTTTAGACTGACTAGAATGGTACACTAAAAGCGCAAAATCGAAACTGACAAGATTTAATGCTTCTTTTACATCCATTGCGACGCGACAAATAAAAGATCTTTAATTTCGTATTCGTGGAGTTTTAGGCTCCACCACCACCAACATATTTGATTTAATTCAAAGTATTATTACACTAAGCGACTTACATCAAATCAAAACATTTTAATCGCAATCAAACAACAATAACATATTGATTCACTGAATAATGAAAACAGTATCAATTACGCACAGATCCAATTAAGCCGAGGCAAATTACGACAGTAAACAAACACATTCATTTCCATTAATAAAGTTTTTTTGTCAAAAATAATCTATTGCTGTAATAAAGCCGGCCAAATATCTAAGAGTTTGAAGCAGCAAAACCAATTTTTATGATTAAAGTTTTGCGGACAAAACGCTTCCAGTTACACACAAAAAAACATACTACATTAGCGAAAACAGCCATTATTAACTCAACTCACTCATCGACGATGCATAGATGAGTAACAATAACCGGGGATAATTATGCGTCTATGAATCATCGTCGCATAAATCATCGCAAGTTATATAAAAACGCGCTTCTTGCATAATATAGTCAATTCGTACTCGCTGCTGCGTCAATGCCACTGGGAACCGTAAATAAAACGTGTAATGATGTGGAAGTTGAGCTAGCATACACATCCAAACAATAAATCGGGATGGAAAAAAAACGCCAGACAACAATGCTCTATTCCACCCTTACATTACCTGCTGTGGCATGTGTTCGCTGTTTGGCTTTTTAAAACATTTCTTTCGATAATCGGCTGGATGTTACGCAACGGCACAGGTAGAAATTCTACACCCCTTAAAAGAGTCAGGTGCGAAGGCATCCCTTTGTCTGAGAATACGACACAGCAGCGGGTGGCACCTGTTTGATTAGTATTTTTGCACACATTTTACCGTTACGGCCTTCCTGTTGATTATGATATAGTTATATAGAGAGAGAATGTTCGTTCACACTGCGCTCTATGCTATCAAGTGCGTGCGCTATGACAGATTGTAATTTCAATGGTTAATTAGTGGTGATATATGACCTATGCGAGCAACCTTTCACAACGCTGGCCTATATTTAACAATTAATAAATTGATGATTTCATCTTAGTGGCAAGAAGGCAAGGCGAGAGAGCGAGCGGTTTGCGTTCGAGCGCGGAAACTGTGTTTTTGCTACGAAAAATATAGCTAGCTGAATTCGTAACTGTAAAAGTTTTTGTGAATGTTTACATAC